>CM062829.1:6080350-6129003 GCA_031772345.1 Himalopsyche anomala
TAATAATCCCTGATAATGGATAATGTAAAAAGAATAAAAGACCCATAAGAAAAGTTTCATAAAAAGTATCGATAATTGCATGATTATTTTATATTGTTCTTATTTGCCAAGACTATAAAAATGGAGAATAAATGAAAGAAAACGATGAATACGAAAACGATGAATACGAAAACGATAGAATGGCGTTCAACATTATTTTATATTGACTGTGCCGGGATTTGAACCCAAACTGATCTGATCGCTCTCTTACCACTTTTTTTAAATCCATGTCCGCTCCCAATTAGAGCATATGGCCTCGCATGAAGGTATCTTAACAGAAGTTTTTTTAAGAGAACTGTTTTATTACTCAGTTGCTCAACCTTTCCTCTTTCCAAAGAGATTAGAGTAGTAGCAGGGAAAGAAGGATAAGGCTAGGACAGGACCAGTGGTTAACTAATCGCTTTCGGTACACCCAGTTATTGAAGGATCAGAAGGGTTGGAGAGGGAATTTTAGACATCACAAACACCCATGCCTTTGAACGGAAATTGATTTGAAAAAATGCTGCTCGTACTGGGACTCGAACCCGTGAGGTCTGGCACGGAAGCCAACAACACTAACAGCTGCTACATAAGTTTAGATTAATTTTATAAAATTAATCTAGAAATTAGAGTATATAGTAGGCCTCAAGTGACTAAAAGTGAAGACAGATCCAACATTAACGGTGCCAAAGGTTTTTCAAAGACAAGATTTGCATCCAACAACACTTAACATGTTTTTAAGAACGTTGGGAAACCTTTTATATTTTTACTCTTTAACCTGATCTGTGCCGTGCAGTATTAATATGGACTAGCATGGAGGGCCGTGATTTTTTTCAAAACATAAAACCTAATAAATATGTACTTTTTGGACATATAATAATAGTACATCACAAACACTTACCATATAAATACACGATGGGTCATTTTCGCCATCATTAATCGAAAAACGTTTCAAAAACAGAAATTACCGCCAAGGAATTATAGTCCTGCTAGCAACAAATTTGAACACAACAAAAAAGCTTTTTTTAAATCGTTGTATTATAGATTACAAAACAATACCTTTTAAGTTTAAGTATCACACTATGATTCCAAGAGATGTCACTATATGCATGATATTTTTAAATTATTAAATACATTTCTTGTGGCCATTAAACCGCGTCTCAAGTTCTGCGTGTAAACACGCACATTTTGTATGAGCACGAAATTGTTTGGCATGTTAACACGTTGCTGGCAGAAAATCGGTTAAAGTTACGCACCAAATACGCAAAGAGTTGTGAGACAACCTAATATATCACTACTATTTCAACACATCACCTGACAATAGAATATCAATATTGTACAAGCTTCACCCTCACCTATTTTTACATTTTATTTACGAAAGTGGAATAATACATTATTGGTTGTTGTAGAAAATTCAAACTATTTCAACAGTCATCGATAACAATGTGAAGTTGTTTAATTTAATTTTTATTTCATTATTTAAAAACAATCGCCATACGTCAAGTCGGTCTTGATTCTTCAAAAATATTGTCCATCAAGAATTGGTAGTTAAAGGATTAAAATGATATTTGTTTTTACAATTTCAAGACTTTCCGATGATACTAATTTAAGATTTTGACTGAAGGTGCTGGGAGGAATTTCAATATTAAATTTGAATCGTTCAGATTTTGTACTTTCCCACATGTTTTTTCACTAATCCGAATGAAGATGACGAAAGGCCGGGACGTTAGATTTTAACGGATGACTGTATTGATTTATTCATTCATTTAGGTGTTTTTCTCAATTACAGGAACAAGCTACGTATGTTTGAACACCACGCAATTCCCAGCCGAAATATTTCCACGGAGCTATATGAAAGAGAATTATCAAAGCTAGACAACTTTACAATGAACGAATGGAAAATAGAATATTGCAGTTTATCGAAACAATTGGACGCTGTGAGTATATAATTATCTCATATTTATTGAAAAATGAAACACAGAATAATCGTGACTTTTAAAATAAATTTGTATCAATTATCCAGAATAATGAAGACAGAGTTGTAGAAAAACTCCTATGCATTCAACAAATTTCGATGTCCTACAAACATGTCTGCGATAAATTTTGTGATATGATTGTCGAATTATCTGTTGATTTGTAAATTGATTCTCTAATCATATGAATTATTTCAAAGAACATTACTTGAACACCCTTCATGCTCCCTGAAATAAGAACTCGACCGATTCGGAGCCTATTAAAACTATTAATCTAAATCAGTGTTTCTCAACCATTTTGGGAGCGTGGCCCCTTTTGAGTGTCTTTATTTTTCTGTGGCCCCCATACCATTGTTTTGTCTTCTCATGAAAATTATAATTTCAAAATCCACCTTTTTTTTATAGCTCTTCCGAGATTTTCGAATCTAGAATGCCTGTAATTTATTTTATTTATAGATTTTCAAAAAATAGCTGCGCGACGTCCGCCATTATGCTCTTCCCTGTATCGTTTTCTCAATACCCGTGGCCCCCCTAAACTGTGCTGTGGCTCCCCAAAACAAAAATAAATCTCTGTGGCCCCCTTAGAATACGCTGTGGCCCCCTGGGGGGCCACATGGCCCACCGTTGAGAAACCTTGATCTAAATCATTCTATCGTAATCTCTGAAAATTTAGGTTATGTAACTTACTTAAAACTAGTCTTTATTAGAAACTTTATTATCAATTAGAGTGGAGAATGCAATGCAGCAATACCTGAAACAAACTATTCACAAAAGATTTAGTGGTAACTTTATGAAAATTCATATTAAAATGAGTTTTTGTTGATATTTTAGGCGGGTTGCAGAAAATAATGTTTTTGTTTTGGAAAATTTGCTGTTATTGGCAGGCACTTATCATTCGAGACTAGGATTGTTCCTTGCTTCTAAGTAAAATTGAAGCTATGTCATCTGTTAGGAAAGGTTTATTCTAAGCAAATTTTAAAACAATATTTATTTCTTTTGCTCAATGATTTTATGAGTACACTGGACTTCCATTTTATACGGTTTCAAAATAACACTGTGATATATAACTCTTGCATGTTTACTCACCACTCAGTACAATGCGTGAATAATAAAAATATTGATCTATTACAACTTACAACGCATATACTATGTACACTATAAGTCCGCTGATTTATTGTAAACAATATTTTTATTATTTTTCAGGCGGCTGAAGGAACTGGGCTAGCTTTTATAGTATTCACCCAAGCCATTGTGGAACTGCCCGGTGCACCTTTCTGGTCAATTATCTTCTTCATGATGTTGCTGTCTCTCGGTCTGGGATCTCAAATCGGAATCCTTGAAGGGATGCTGTGCACCATATTCGATATCGACATCTTCAAGAGGATCAGGAAGCAATATGTCACAGGTAATAATTGCTATTCAATATGAAATTTTTTCCATTGTATTATTCAAATAACATGGTTTGAAGCCTGATTTTTTCATAAAAAATCCTGAGAGAAATGGTTTAGATGAGGTTTTTCATTTTATTTATTTTTCCATACCACCACCACTAAATAATGTTTTATTTTTTTATTTTATTTTTTATTTCATGTCCGCTCCCAATGTCGAGCATATGACCTCCTAATGGAGGTATCTCAATAGAAGCTTTTTTTTTTCTACGAGAACTGTTAGTCGCTCAACCTCATTTTTTTTCAAAGTGAGTAGCAGGGAAAGAAGGATAAGGCTAGAACAGGACTAGTGGTTGACTAATCGCTATTGCAATACCCAGTTATTAAAGGATCAGAAGGATGGGAGGAGAGGAAATATTGTGAATTGACATCACAAACACCCAGTCTTTGATCACAACTTTGAATTGAATAATTCTCAAATTCACTGCGATCTGATCGGGAATCGAACCAAGACCTGCGTGATCGATAGAGCAAGCTCTAACCAACTGGGCCACAGCAGGCGACGATAATGTTTACCCAAACATTTTTTAGTGTATTTCTTTATTCTACTTATTGCGCGTAGCAAATTAGAATAAATAAATATGCATTTTCTTGCTAGGTATCTCATACCACGTGATGGCAACACTATCCTAATTCAATTCCAGAATTCTTATCTGTCTTTTGGATGTCTTTAACTCTTAGGTGCCGTCTGCGTGTTTTGCTTTTTCGTTGGTCTTATCTTCACTACTGGAGCTGGCGAGTACTGGCTTAAACTCTTCGACTCTTTCGCTGGAACGATTGGTCTGGTGGTCGTCGCTCTCATGGAAATGATTTCTGTTATATACGTTTACGGACATGAAAGGTAAAGTATTTTTAACATATTGTCGTCAAAGAACTGTACTGCGACATCTAAAATATAGATGATTTGTTTTTGCTAGAAGATTCCATTTCGGTCAATAATATATGTCTGTGTTAAAGAGAAAAAATCTTTTAATTTTGGATAAACCGTTTTAACATGTCTTAAAATATAGCATACAATTTCATAGCATCTCAATACTAGATTTTTGAGATGGCCTAGTACAGCTTATCAAGCGGCGGTATGTTAATACAAATTTACAATATACTTTTCGACCAATTATTAACTATGAAAGCCATAAAACAGGTATCTCAAGTAATAAATGCTTCATTGAACAACCTTTTTATCTGTTAAACGTTTCGATGCACCTCATTAATATGTCCAGTACCATTAAGTACTCAAAAGTGTATAAAATTGATAAAATAAAATTCTACAATAATCTTGTTTACCAATTTGTTTTAAATATTGAATAACTTCAATTTTATATTTTTTATTACGTGGTAACTTTATCACAGATGTCGTTAATATTTGTTGTGCAGGCTAAATTTATAAATTGGTTTAATATTTCTAGGTTCACAAATGATATTTATGAAATGACTGGCTATCGCCCTGGACTATACTGGCAGGTGACATGGCGCTTCATTGGCCCCGCTATCATGTTCTGCATCCTCGCATCTTCGGTTGTCTTTATGTTTATCAATAACCCTACGTATTCAGCATGGAACGCTGAACAGGTTAATATATATAACTATTTATATAATCATTGTAGTATACAAACTCCTGATTGAGATTATCACCAATGTTCTCTTTAGTTTTCTACTATGTGTGTGGACCATCAACTTTTGTTTGGAGTATATTTTCAGTCAAATAAAAAATGTGCACAAATATGCTGATAGGTACTTACTGACGCTAGATAAATTAATTCTTCATATCAAGCCGCTAAATAAAAAATCTAGGAAGCAATAAATGCAAATACATTTTTTTAATTAAAAAAATGTAGCTCCACTATTTATGCAAATACTTGTAATGTTCACTTGACTTGTACGTTGCGCACACACTTTTAAGTTTATTTATATTTGAAGGAATCACCGACTGTTCACATATTATAAAATACTGTAATTCTAAGAACCGTAGGAACTGTGAAGTTTTCATAAAGACTTAATTTTTAGTGTCACATATGTGCATGCAACTCATAGCAAAAGAATATGTATTTTTTTTCTCTCGTCGTCATATCGATCAGGCGGGTCTGGGTTAGATTCCTGGTAAGGGCCATGCCAAATTAAGATTTTTTTTCAATTTAAATTTGAGATCTAAGATGTGGCTGTTTGTAGTATCAATTTTCCTTGATTTTATCTCAAGTGACTTCAAAAATTCTCATAAGTATTTCTCATATGATCTTCAATTTTAAAAAATATTTGGCGCATTAGCAATAAAATTGAATTTTTAAAATCTATCAAACTTATATACGTGCTTAGATTTTGACAAGAAAATAAATGCGATTACTATAAAATAATTCAGGAAAAAGAAGACTTATTAATAAAAATGTCACATTCTTCAGGGTGCTGTTGTACCTACTGCATATCCACGTTGGGTGATGGCCGTTGCCATCTCGATGATAACCGCTGGAGTGCTTCCTATACCGGTCGTATTCCTGCTCCGTCGCTCTCAATGTCTCCAACTGGATGTTGACATACACCAAGGCAGCATTCGTCGCATTGAGACCACCGTTTCAACCAAGGAGATGATGGATGATCAGGACGTGAGTAAATTTGAAAAGTATTAGTACTGCTTTGTTTATATTACAAACAAACATATAGTCTAATTGTTTAACAAATTTATTTATAATAAAGTTTTACATCGACTTATTTCTTAGAAAAAAAATGAACTAAATTAGTGCTTGAATGTTTTACAAACTACACACATACTAAATAGTTATTAAATATAACATTTTCTACTTAGCGCATTGATCGTCATCAAGTTTGATGTAAAATGATTCTTTTTTATAACAATAAGTATTTATTTGATGAAAATATATTGACTATTTTTATTTTGATGCATTTTTACGCAATTATTATTTTTTCAGTCACCATATAGAAAACATTAACAGTGTCACCATATAGAAAACATTAACAGTATGGGTGCCCATTTGCGCTGCATAATGAATAAAAACTCAAAACTAGATCTTTCCTTTTCCGTGACAATTTTATTAATATTCATTTTAGTTTGAATTAAAATAGTTTTGAATTCATTTATTTACTGTGAAAATAGTTACAAAAAACTATTCCAATTTTATTTTGTGTTATAATTCAGCAATGTTTTAATTATATTCATTCCACACTCAAGAAATGTCTACGAGCCAATATGCACAACAAAAATATTTTTAAAATAAGTTTTAATATAATATTGTCAATGCATGCGAATTATCAAACTACATATTTCATTTAGTTTTAACAGAAACCAATCTAGTTTCAATTAAAAATATTATTACTTCTATTTTACAATATAAAAAAATTAATATCGATTCTAAAACATAAAACCAGGTTACCAAGTTGAAAAAACTGGCTTTCTAAAGTTGAAAATTTGGCCAAAAACCCTGGTTTTCAAGCCTCGGTTATTAACCAACTAAGCAATTATTAAACCATCAAAATATTTTGGTACCTATGGAAAAGGTAGGCAGAATGATTTTTTGTAGTTTAGAATCCATTTTTAAGTCTTTCTTTGTATAAATTGATTTAATGCACTTAACGAGACCTTGCTCTTAAATGAGAACCCACCAAAATTGCAATCAATTTTACCAAACAAACATTTTATGACTTGTTTTTACAATCGTTTTGATTGACCATCACTACTACAGCCCGGACGACCTTCGGTTACTATCCATAGGATTTACGCGGCAGATCTGAGGGATGCTGGCATGTCATGGGAGGAAGCAAATCAATTGGCAGAAAAAATTGAGGTGTCGCGTGGCAGCCATACGCTCCACGTAGGGAGCGAATATGGTCCAAGAAGACTACAGCCAGTTTCACCGTCTTCATCAAATTCGTCAGCACATCCTTATCAGAACAGTATTGTTTTGTGTTACGAATCATAAAATTGGCTTGTTCAAAAATAGTTTTATTCTGAGAGAGATGTTTCAATAACGTAAAGAAACTCTGTTATGAAAACATATTCCTTACACAGAGAAATTAGATCTCTTTCAAACGAAACGTTTCATTAATAAGTCTTACTTCACTCAAAAATTAATGTGTATCAAACCAATACTGAACTGATGAACCTACAAGTGTAATCATTTTGAATAAGTCACAGGAAGATGCATACCAAATCGAAGGAAGCAGCATTATTGATTATAAATTTCTCCGTTCTTTTTTTATGTTCTTAGCCAATTATGAGGAAAATGTACAAGAATTTAGAATAAAGCCGGAAGGATAAGCATACAGTGAACCTCTATCGTAAATAAATATTGTACTTTTTGATCTTTGGTTTTTGATCTTTGGAAATACATTGAAACTTTTAATAAATAATTTTTAACTCTTTTCCCTGCCGAGGGAGGCATATCCAATTATGAAAAGCAAAGGAAAAAGTTTGTGAAATTTACTACATCATTGTCTTTACATGACACGTAAATCTGCCTTGATACATTTTAAGCTTAACATTAACCCTCCAGAGACGAGAGCTTATTTTCGATAAAAAAATATTTTTTAAGCCACATTGAAGTCACGCATAACTTTTATTCCTAACAAAAATTTTAAAAAAAATGCAAAGTCATTGTATAGAAACCCCGCATGACTATATGTCATGCTCAATCCTTTCATTACCGTGTAATATTGTGGACGGACAGTAGTAAGGACAAAAGTGACCGTATGGGCACGAAAACATTCGGGGTTGAAATATAGCTAAACGTGATTTTTTTTTCAATATTTACAGTTTGACCTCTTTAGATCAACATGTTTTGATAAAAAAATAACTAACAGTTTCAAAAAGTCCATTAAAAAAAACGGAAATTCAAAAAATCGCATGTGCTTTTGGTGGCCGTTTCTGTCCCCGCGGCTGATGACTAACTGAAGTCTGTACCCTTCTTAACCAAATATGAGTGAAAACAACAATATTCAGGTAGAAAAATGATGAATAGTGGGATCAATAGACCCTGTATTTACTGTGACCATATGGTCACGCTCGTCCTTGGAGGGTTAATAACCAAATATTAACAAAATTTCCTCTAAAACACAATTTATATTTTACTCTTCAGATATGTTTTAGATTCCTTTTGTTGTTTGCTGTCTTTTATTGTATGCAATATTGTCCTGAATTATGCAGATTAATCGTTAATTGATCAGCGACAGGTTAACAGCTGGCCTGTCCGATCCTCGTCATCACCGTAACGAGACACAGATCACTTTTTTTTATTTAGGCCAATACATCTTCTTTTCACCATCTACCCCAGCTGAGCAGGAGTTGATTTGTATTTATTGAAAATATCATATAATATTAAAAATGTTTTTAACTTTATTTGTTATTGCAAAAAAAATATTAATAATATGCTATACTAATACATACTCACAATGTAAAAATACTATTATATTATATCAATCCAAACAAAAAATCAACTATGCCTAAACAAAATTATTTAGATATTTGTAAAAATATCTTTATGCTTCAGAACAGGGCCACCCGAGTCTGTGTCCGCGGTTGCTATGGCGCCCGCAGAACTATTTCTGTTCGCCCGCCAACATTGGCCAGCATAATTTTTTTTTTAATTGAAAAAATTTAAAAACTTTTTAATTTTTTTATAAATACATACAATATAATAGCTTTAAAATTGCAGATCTTGTTCAACGAAAGACACGAGAACTAGAATTAGAATTTTTGGGCTTTTAGAATGATATTTTAATGAATACATTAGTATCGGAGAAGGACTTTTGGAATAAAGTGGACAGAAAAAAATCCATTGCTGAAATAAATGGCATACAAAATACAATCCTTTTTCGGTTCGACGCATCTTTGCGAATCATTATTTTCAAAATGAATTGAAATAAAATTAAAGTATAGATCTCGACTCACCGATGAGCATCTTTATGATTGTTTGCTGACAGGAACATCATCATACATTCCTAATTATGAGGTGCTGGCCAATAAATGCAATACCAAAGACTCCACTGACCTGATATTAATATTATACTTTTTTATAAAATGTTTATTTTGCATTTGCTTTTTGTTTGTTAAAATAAAAACAATATTTTATATATATATTATTATTTATTATCCTTATCCAAATATAAATATCCTTAGAAAAATAGGTGATGCCCGCAGCCCTACACATACTTTAGAATGCGCTCTATGGTCCAAAAAGCTTGGGAACCCCTGCTTTAGAATATAACTGCTATTTAATAATTACAATTATACAATGTGCGAAGATAAAACTTAACTTAACTGTGAAATAATTTAACCGGCACCCATTTTCTTTGCACTAATCTGTGTTCAATTAATATTTTCTCATGCTATTCATTCATTTAATATAAAACTGCTTCTGCATTCCTTCTGCCCACTCCGACGATGTTGCTGATGCTCTTCAGGTGATGAGCCCTGACTACTCACCGGGAACGCAGCTGGACACCAGCGGAACTCGCTTCACTATCGGAGACTTCGATGTAAGGATGCATTCCCACAATTAAACCATATCGCCACCTCCGATATACTAATATCATTCATCATAATTTTACAGTTATCAATGGAATATTTTACTTACGTTATAATATAAATCATCTTATCTGGCAAGATTATATATAAAATCTGAATATGATTTTCACGACAGCTGCCTTTCCTATTAACTGTTTCAAGGAAATTAATAATTTATGAACCTAGTACAATTACCTTTTAAATTCATTACTCTATATAACAAAATAAATCATTCTAATAATTTATTTTTAATGTGCTGTGAAAATAATTACAATTGATATATAAATAATATTTTTAGAGCATTTTGTGACATTGGCTATTTGGAATAGGTATACGATCAAAATTTTGTTGCACTTCTTTAAGAAGCATTTTCAGACTAAATGTATCATAGTTATTTATATATAATTTTATTCCTTAATTATTAAATGTGCAAGAAACACAAGTAATATCCAGTAAAAATTGAAAAAAATGGAATGGGGTCTCCCCCATTGGAAATATCTTAACATATATGTTCAAATAATTAAGGGATTAAAGAAAATTTCATTCACAAAGAGGAAAAGATACATTTTGTATGAATATGCTTCGAAAAATAAGTCAATTGTGTGTCACACTTTAAATGCGATAACTTGCCAAATTGATCGAAAATAATTGATACTTCCTGTTTTATTTTGATTAAAACTGCACTTAATTCACCAAGCTTCTGCAAGAATATGACTTCAAATTATTATTACTGACAAATGGCAATATCAAAAGAGTTTATTTTTAAATCTGATGCATCCATATCTGTTTGAAAATGAACATGATATTTTACATTCATCGCTAATAATTTATGAAGTCATCATTGAAAATAATCAAATGACACTCATTTCATAGAAAAATGTAAATTAAACATCAGTTATAACTTTGTAAACTATTTGAAGTTCAGTAGTATTTTTTTAGGTTAAAGACCACTCATAATATTATAATAAAAATAATCTTTTCCACTTTAATCTACAATAAGAAACATAAGATTGCTTTTAAAAACTAATGAACTATTACTTATTTTATTAGTAAATTGGTTAAAATCAACCTTCAAGAAACCATCACTTTCTGGCCTAAATAATCCATTACTATCTGCTCTATCACGCTTCATCTATCAACCATATCCAACATGGATATGGACTTTCTTTCCTTGATTCTAACGCTACAGTTACAGGGTGCGGGCTCAAAATTCGGCGGCGGCGCCGCTTTACCGGGGCCCAAATCTGAGATTGCCAAGAGGGCCCCGCCCCCCGCGTCTATCGCTAGGGAAAGACCCAATAAGAAGTAGGCCACTTAACATCACAACAATATCGGCCTCCTCTACATCTGGTAAAAAAAGAGACTTTTTGGGAATTATAAGGCATTTCAAACATTGAGAATAATCAAGTTGTATGTTATGAAATTATTGTGAAAAACAATTTAATAAATTTGTTTCACATTTAAATAAAATATAAGCGAGTATATAGATTCGACTAATCGGAGTTGAAAATTCTTTTTTGTTTCTAAATGTTTGAATACCCAATCCGAAGCAAGATTGTTATCAAAATTTTTAACTTATTATCCTCAATGTCTGCATTCAATTTACTGTCATACATATGTATGTAGGATAATTACCCAAATTTTAAATTACTTTTAATTTTAAAACCTTATTTGTATGCATGTTGTATTTTATGAAGACTTAATTTTATTAGAAAATGATTACCACTTTACCATAATTATTATATATTTTTTTCAGAGCAATAATTTAATTATTATACTTTTTGTATTATAAAATATAATTTACTTATAATTGCATGTTTATTTTTGTAACATTTTTTACTAATTAGGTTAATCAAATATATTTTATACGTAGAACATAGTAACTTATGATGGTTATAAAGGTTTGGGCAACCTCCGGCCTGCGGGCCATAGGCTCTATGCTACCTTTAGTCCAACCCTGAACTGAAGTAATTGGACAAGGATAACTAACGATAACCTTAAAAATTCTATGCGTATATGCTTTGGCAATAATTTCAACGCCAATATATGCTTAGTATTAATTTATTTCATAATAATTTGGTTAGGCTTTTGACTAGAAGACAGAAAGTTTGCCTCTGTCTGTTACTAAGTATTATCGAATACTGTTTATTAAGATCCTTTAAAATAAGAAATTAAGCCTAATAAGTTTAGAATATTTATAATAGTGTTCATGCTTTTGTTTTCAGATAAAATCATTTTTATTTATTAATTTGTGATAACATTGATACGAATTAATAATGTCTGCTTTTATTTTAGGTGCTTTATTTTTATTTTCAGATGTTTAAAGTATTGATGCTGAATGGAGTAGAAAAAGAATATTTTTAGCATGTTATTTTATTTCTGATTAGTTTTAGTTTATGTTACTTATTTTAAGATGTATGAATACACAACAAAATCACCTAATTCCGTTTTTACAACTCACTTTTCAACACATTTGCAGACAGTGTTTTTACAGACAAACAGACATGTGCTATTATAGGACATCTAGAGGGGTCCTTTACTCTGTAATACAACTTTTTGGTCACTGCTTAAGCACACCACTGGCTCTCTATTTTTTTATTACAGGTAAATTTGATTGGAATATAATAATAAGAAATGCTTAACTCAACTGGGATGTTTTGAGAATCCTATTAAGCTGGATTTTATCAATTACACCATTGTTTGTAAACAGGCCATTTAATAATTTGTATTAATTATATGTGTCGCTGTAGACCGCTACACTCATCCTTAATGCTAATAATTCTTCTTCTCATTGTGTTTTGATCAGTTCATGAAAAATCCACGAAATATCAATGTTTCATATGTCCTCGTCAGTGTCTGCAAATGTGTTAAAATTAAGAACAAAATGTCCCTAGTGGGTATGTACAGCATTTTTTGATTAATGCAATAAAGAATAATAATTATTTAAAATATTTCATGAATGTAGTTATAAGTAATTATATGGCTTTCTTTTAACAATTGACAAAAAACATTGTTTCTTTTTAAACATTCATTCTGTCTATAGGAAAGTCATTTAGTTCTTATGCATTTTATATTTATTAGTTAGTAAACTATAGTACTTTGATTTTAGTTTAGTAATAAGCTTAACTTTAATGGTGCATGCATTTTTCGAATAAAAATAGTTTTATTTATTGTTACATATTGTTAAAAATATCAAATTTAATTGAAATTAAATTTAGTAGATTATAAAGTGATGCATAAATTCAATGTGATTTGATTGATATTCAATATTAAAGTATGGACTTGCCAATGAACAATGGTTATAAAAAGTAGTACATATTTAATGGACTTAAAATATATGTCATAACATTATTTTTTATTATAATCTTAAAATTACATTAATTGATTATTTAAAATAATTTTCCTATTAAAAACCCTTGTTGATATTTTAGCAACAACTTATTAAATACTAGAAAACTTCTTTTGAATCAAAACAATATGGATAAACTCAATCATCATAAAATTGCTGCGTTATAATTAATGCTTCCATATTTCAGGATGACGACGATGACGATATGCGTTTCGGAGATTCACCAGCTCAGCGGTTGGCGGACTTCGGAAATCAATCGAGCAGTGACGAAGAAGGCTCCAACAATAGAGGTTCGACAATCGGTAGCCTGCGCCCGCCGACTTCGAGAAACCCACGGAAAGCTTTCCAGATGGAGGTGGTCGAAGACTATTGATCGATGGATCGCCGCTCTTTCACTTTCCGATATATGGCATAGCGATAAATGTTATAGTTCACCATGTTTGCATTGTAAAAGATACAATGTTGCCTGTATTAAAACTGGCAGTTTTTTTTTGCGAGAATAACTCGGCATGCAAAGTTTAAATTGTATGTAATTTTGTAATGATATTTATTCGTCACAAAAGTTTTAGCGATAGTGTTATATATAATTGTAACTTACGATTTTTTTGTTTAGTTAGGAACCCACTACGGTGTGTAATGTTAAAAGAATCCGTACTCTTATATGTCTTCTTTGCGAAGTACAGACAATGTTTAACGAATTTTGTCTACGACATAAACTTAGGTAGCTCTGCATTATGGTTTGAATCGATTCATTTATTTATTTAAATTTGTTATGAATTTTCAAGTGTGATTATTTTACAAAAAATACGATAATGAAACCATTCTTTTTCGAAAATAAGTTTTCGACGAGACATTATCAAGATATTATCTGAAACTGCCGGAGTTACTTTTTAAACAATTCTGCTCGAGCACATATTTGATCGCTGACATGGAAAGTATTTATTTCTAAGTGCATAATACAAATTGAATAATAAAGAATTAAGTCAAGCAATGATTGCAGTTAACTCGAAAAGTATTTAAATAAAAGAGTGTTATAACTTATTGAATTATTTTAGTTGTAATAATGCTTGCATAGTTAAAATTCCATAGACAATAGTCTCTAGATCTAGTTATAGCCTGCGGTGGCCCTTAAGTATGCTCAACACATTGTCTTGTGTGTTATTTATCGAGAATGATGTAATCTTAAATGGCCAACAGTGGATAGATATTTAACGATGTTAAAAGGTGTTTCGCTTTGAGGAATTAGCGTATTAAGAATATAATTATATTTAATAAAAACGAGAAATAAAAATACCTACTGATGTGTTGCGATATAGGACTTTAATTTTTGACTTATAATTAGCTATTTGTTGGTTATGCGGATTATGTCCGTTTTCTAGAGGTCATATCCTCTGAACATGAAGCAAATTTCTAAATATTATAATAATTCAAATTAAATTATATTAAATATTCACGTATTTTTACAGATACATCTATCACCGAACTCGGATGGTTCAGTCGAGCGTAAGAAATTTGTTCAGATTGCATATTATATTTACTATATGATAAATTATTTGAGTTCGCTTACTCTCGTAAGTTTTAATTTATTATTTTCGACGGTAAGTACAGAAAGACGTATAGCTTCCGTTAAACGAAGAATTTAAAATATTTATTGATAATCCATTATTATAAAACAAAACTCTATTAAAGCATTATAAATTTAATTCTCCTTCTCCCAAGAGGGGGGAGATACCGGCGCAAGCAATTTTTACTGAAACTCCTACTTTTGAAATCACATTCAGGAGTAGATTTTTTTTGTTTTGTTTTACTGGTTAATAATCTAAATATTTTACTTATTATTGACTGCATCATTGAAAATACACATAGAGAAAACAATTTAAAAAAAAGTAGTTATCTTTGATAATCTTTATTTTAGTAAAAGAGATACTATTTTACTATATTTTGATGAGTAACTGTTGATTTTACGAGAGGCTTGGAGCAGACCATTTTTTTAATTGCTCTGTTCCAGTTCCGTTTCGGTATCAAGGTATATGCTCCAGCTTCGCTCCGTGCTCCGGGCAAAAAGATTCAATAAGAATTACATGCATACAAATGTTAACTTTTCTCTAACTGGCAGACGAGATATCTCATCAAATATCTCTCAAAAAATTTCCATGTTCAACACACCAGAGACGAATTATCTTGTCAATACCTAATTAAATTAATAATCGCAAATTATAGCCGGTGTGCTAGGTTCAGACGTACTTTTTTATATGGCAGCCAAAAGGTTATAAAAATAGGAATACTTATATCTTAAAAAGTTTTATTAAATTACAATAAATCGTTTTCGTTGTTTACATTGTGAATACAATGTGGCCGAGAGCAACCCATCTTTCATAATTTGTTTTCTCTCATTTAAAATAAACTTTAGAGCAGAAAATAGTCGCTCCGCATTCTCTTCTGTAGTGGGTATACTTGATGCAGTATGACATAGTGCTTAAACACTTTATGGATAAAAATTAATTGCTTCAAATACAGATTTTACTTTTAGACTTTCCATACCCTCGATCTTATTACAATCTTCGTAAAATTATCTTCTGAGAAATCTGTACCTCCTTATGGGTTAACTAATTCTATTGCGGAAGATTCTCCACTAAGCCATTGTAAAATATTTTATTTTTAGTCTTGTAAAGTGTCATATTCAATATTTAATGATATCAGAATTATTATGGGTAGAATTTAAATATTTTTTTCGAAGAGCAGAGCCCCATTGAGCATTTTTCGTGTTCCGCTCCACTCCAAGCCTCTGGATTTTACATAAAATTATATCAATATAATATCAGCCCCAAAGCTTTCATTCATTCAAAATGTAAAAGAAATATCATAAATTAATTCAGTGTATGTATGTTGCAATGACTTTATTCTATACATTACGCGCAATTTATTAATACATAAAGATAATTTTATTATCTCTGAATGTGTTTGAATTTTGGTCACTGTTATGAGAAATGTCATAAAGAAGTTCTTAGAAGAAACATAACCAAACGAGACACTGGCTTAAAAATCAATGGAATGCTATTATAAATACCAAGATGCTGTAAATCGTATTGTAAAAACGAAAAAATAACTAGTATTACTTTTCCATCATTGTTTTCTATATATAAAATTAGATTCGATAACTTTGTTATTTGACCAATTGTGCTACAAATTTTGACACTTGTTTCGCCTGTTTGAGAAGCATCTTCCGACTGGTTTTCAGATAATTTTTAGCACAATCAGTGGAATAACAAAATTGCCAAATTTAATTTTATATAAAAAATGAATTTCCACTAAGTTACCGCCGAATCGATTGAAAATATTGTTTTCCCAAGTATAGGTTCGCACCTCTCGAAATGGCTTTCGAATTAATTTTTATGATTTAAGACCAATTATTTATTTAGTTAATTTTGCCTTAATGCTTAACTTAAGTCCGTTGTTAGTTACGTTAAGCGATATATATTATTATAGTTTGCAAAGATTATTTTTTTACTGCCAAAAATGATAGCCTTTTGTTTAAAAAATTTCAACAGTAACGAAGGCGGAGATTTTCAGACGCTTATTAAAATAATTATGTACCTTTTGAATTAAATGTTCAAATACAGTTGGTCTACAAGATACCGAAATATTGAATATTTTTAATGCATAACAAATTAAATATTTTTTTATTAAAATAAATAAATTAAAATGCTTTTTACTATAATATAATTTATTCAAATTGTCTATAATAAGTGCAGCGGAGGATTTACATTATAAAACTGTCACGTAATAAAAACAAAACCAAATTTTAAATGTATACACCTTTCCCTGTCCAGTCACTGAATGCATACCACACCCCTACAATTTAAAATGTTAATTGTGTGGTGTTGAAATATTTATCCCAAATTAATGACTAATCAGGTCATTTTTTTTCATTTCAGTTTTTCGTGCATATTCATTCTTGAATGGTGTGTATTAATAATGGCAATCCCACACCTGACCTCCTATTCAACTGGTTGTTTCCGGTTCCTATAATTTGATTGAAAACTGTCGAATTTTCCTCTGCACTTCATGTCTAATATTATTAGATGTATAATTTTTTTTTTATTCAAAAAATAGGTAAAATTATAAATGTGTATTTTTCTATATCGATATTGAACGATATTTTAACACAATGTTAAAACGCAGTTTATTTGCCTGGATCAAAATATATTTGGAACCAGTTTTTGAGTAAATATAGTTAAGTTCTTAATATTCAAAATTCATTTTTGTAGAAATATTTTCAAAGTTTAAATAACTATTGAAAAATTAACCATTTATTTCATACCATATCATTTTGTGATGTTTCTGAACTCGTAAATATTATATAACTATTAATAATAATTAATGCGCCTACATTATATATTATTATGTTACGAAAATAAAGATAAATGTTCTGTCACGACGTCATCGAAACAAAAATAATCAATATATAATATCTCGATCTATAAAAAATATATGACTCCAGTGATCAAGTTTTTTTTCATAACACCATTTTTAAATGCAGTATACTTTTGACTATTTAGACAAGCTGTGACTGGAAAATGAAATTGTTGATTTAATCAGATTTAAAACGCGGTGACATAATAATGCTAGATGATTCTTTTACTTATTCGTAATAATAGTTTTATTTATAAAGAATTTTGTTTGATTATTAGAAGTTTCTTTTTAATTATCCTCCGCTGTTGAGTGTTAAACGGTTTTACCACCGTTACAATTATGTCATCTTTATATTGACCGATACAAAAATTGCGCATTTTAAATATCTACACTTGATTTAAGTGAGAGCTTCCGTGTTAAGCGAGAAGTAACTAAAAATCAAATCGGTAGCAAAACAAATCAAACTCGTCACAGTCAATCGGGAAACTTCGTTTCACTATGTTTTTTTTTGTTTTAAGTTTTTGTGTCAGTCCAGGCCGAAGGCTTGTCGTATTGAATAGGGTTTCAATTTGTGATTTGAAATGTTTAAAAAAATGTATAGTATTTTGAGTAGATAGATATGGTGACTGTGTCGAACACGGCAGGCTAGAGAATATCTTAATATTTGGAAAACTCATTGGAAAGTAGTGAAGACGGCAACGTATTTTATACCGTGTAATGTTAATAGACTTAATACTTAATTAATAAATTTCACGTGTTATTCGTTCTATTTGTCAGTGTTTACTTAACTTATTCTACAGTCTGCATTCATGTAAAAAATAGTTGATATTGGCATGCATTTTTTAAATTATTTATGATAATTTGACCATATTTGTTTGCTACACATTAAAATTAAGAATTCTAATCAGTGTTTTCATATGAACTAAAATTAATTACACAGTGAAAAAGTCACTTTCTCATGAACCAATTGTCAAACTGTCGATTGGAAAAAAATTATTAACAGACGTAATTTTTGATTAAAGCGAATGAAATTAATAAAAGAGTTTGATATTTTTGAATTAAATTAAAGCCACATTCATAACGATGAGGATTCAAAAATCAGTATTATGTTTGATTTGAAAACTGCTGTAGGATTATTTTTATGTATTTAAAATGAATTTGTTATTTATTTTTTGGTGTTTTACTTTGTTGACATAAATATAATTAAAAAAATATGGCTGTAAAGTTATGAATAGCTTAGTGATAATATTGATTATCGTAGTTTTAACCGTACAATTCGATGAACGAATTGACATCTTACGCAATGAAGTATTTATAAAATACATAATATGATAGACTCTCCGCAGAAATACGGATGCAAAATAAAGTTACCTAGCGATTTTGTAGCCGAAAACTGTTTAGCAATATTTATGATACTTTTCCGTTGCACCGGAAGAGAGTGAATATGCTTACTGACCGTACCGTAGCCCTAAGTTTAAGAGATAGAGTTTATTGAAATCATCAATATGCTAAAATTCCTCAGCAATATGTTCATTTATTTATATTACATCTCACTTCAAAGTTCTGTCGATTGCTAAGTATTTGTCATGCGTAAATCATTTAATGTTGCAATTTATTCTTGACCGTTGACGAAAACAATAAAGGAGTAATTTTACCATCAAATTGTGTAGGTAGTCAGCATTTAAAACGGTTTGATGTATCAGAATATCTGAAGTAAATCTTCTGTCATTTCTTACCTTGTATTGCAGTCGTTTCTCGTAATTAAACCATAATCTGAATGCATATTTGAATACATTTATAATAAATACTCTTTGAATCCGATGTGCTATGAAAATTTTCACTGATCCAACGTTCATTGATTGATTGTTGTCACATATTTAACTATAACTAACAAATTTATTTAAAATTTAACAGGTTTACAACATTTGTTGTTAAACTTCGATAAGCAGTGATAATTATTGAACATCAAAAGAAAAATAAATAGCATTTGACACTATGGTTTCAATGTTAATAAATATTTATTTCAAATGTTAACAGTTAGCTTTTATATTAATGCAGTTGATAATGAAATATATTCAAAACAATAGTTTCACACTTTAAATCGATATAATCATATGCCATCTAAGTGAAACACAGTCATAGATTATATTATGTAGTAATTCAGTCGTGTTAAGGTTTGGTTTTATGATATATGCGCATCATTGGCGAGTAGTGGATGTTGCTCTGTATCTATCGCGCAGTTTCGTTTGCATATGAGCAAGTAGAATAAAAGACAAACACGAGCAACATTTATATCTCGCTCACGCCTCTCACTCCACAAGTGAGAGGACAAATTCATGGCAAGCGCCAAATGCACATCTGTCTTATGGTGCATATCATTTGTCGGTATTTACAAATTACTATTTGAAAGAGGCAAATATTCCGCATTTCATGATGCAATCGTGTTAACTATTTTGCAAATTATATTTGCTATTATGAAATTAAATTGAAATTCTAACTAGCCGAGTGAGTCCAGCTTTGTCAACTTTACAGATTTATTATGGATTCATTATGATACCTAAAATCAATAATACACTTGGCATACTTGCTTATATTGCTGTACTCTTAAAACCGAATCTTTGATACAAATATAACTGTATTTCATTTTCAAGTTAATTACACGAAAAAGCCACGACTTTTTGTAAATATAGCCGTTTAAAAACTATAGGATTAATGTATGTTTAGTAATAACTGTTTGTATTTGATGTTGTTTAAAGAAAAGTTGACAAAAACTAAATAAAAAGAAAGTTGTTGAAACATAAAAGGATACAGATTTAAATCCTGATGTTCACCAAGAGTATATGAGTTACTTTTCCCGCTTATAGCGGGGGATCCCGACCTCTTTTTACTCCGTTCTCCTTTTCACCGTTGTTCGAAATATAATTACCCTTTTTCCATAATAGTCGTAACTCGAAAAGTGCATTCCAAATATGCATACGTATGTAATATTAAAAATCTTTAATATACGACATCAATAGGCCACCTGAGGGTATCACTTACTTGGTTGGGAACCCCCAGCTTATAATATAGAATTTTGATTAGTGATAATAATTATAAACTACTCTTCGAATTGATCAGGAAAAACTTGGATATTATCTGAATATTAGCCAGCGATGTACGCGATAACTTAATTGTTTCAATTACTTCTCAAATATTCTTGGTGTAATTGTTGATATTAAAGTAGCTTTAAGTTTTGCTTTTATATTATTTTAACAATATGACAGTTTTGTGAAAATTATGAATTGAATAAAATTCTAAATTATTCATAATATATGTATATCCGGGGCTGAGCAGCGGAATGCGGCAAGTCCTTTTTTTTCGAAAATAATGTTTTGGTGCGAATTTTCTAATGAGTTCTATCTACATTTTGCAAAGTGCCGTGGCCAAAAACGCTCTTACTTTTAAAAATAAATCTTAAATTTATGCAGCAAGTCTTTATATGTATAGAAGCAGAGTGCAGTACATTGACATGTTGCATTGTGCTTCTAAAATTTGACGAATATATGAAACATGTTGGAATTATTGCATTCTGCCAGTTGGATTCTAAAAGATATAAAAATGAATAGCTAACCTGTTCAAATATTTAAAAATGCTTAAAAACAGTTCACTTTTGGGACTTACCGCATTCTGCTTCTTAGCCCCCCATATATATATATATATTATATATAATTTCCCTACGATATTGCACGTTTGAAAAATAGTATTTTAACGCTGTAATCATTCAGTGAAAAATTGTCAAGAGATGATATTACACCATCTATTTCACAAATTTTATTTTTTTAATTTGTTTTAATATTCTATAGCAGGACATAATTTTAAAAATCGTTTCACCAAAATCACGTTTTTCTAAAAATACCATACAGTTATCCATGACTTAAGACTAATTTTATATGCTATTATTTAAACGATACAAGTGTTTGAAGCAGACTTTATTTTAATAAATTATATTTAATTTATGTTGTTTTTTATTTTTTAAGTATGAAATCTTGTTTAGCACAAAATTAATGTGCGCAGATTCAAAAAAAGTGGTGTTAATCCAAAATTTGGTGATTCCATAAATATTTAACATTTTTGTTGCTAAGTGCTAACTGAAGTTTTAAAAAACTTTCTGTTTTGATAATATGAAGTTGGTTGTTGATTGTCCCACCACCACCTGTTATGTGTATGCAGCCGCTTATAATATGATAGTGGTGATTACCTCCATCCTCATTTATATCAAGAAAAAGATGTTAGGATATCAAACACTAGTCTTACATTATTGTTGTTTTATTAGCCAGGCAGCGTATACTAGACATTATAATACTGCAAATACCTAAAAATATGCCCTTTACATTTTCTAGAAGAAATTATATTACTTTTACAATATTAAATTTCCATTAAATTGATTCACTACACTCTACTACTAACTAATCAAAAAAATGTTTTGATTTACTTTAAATTATGGCAGTTTAAAAATGGAACATGTAAGATGACCCAATTGAGCCTGTCAAAGTAAAAAGGTCAAGGGTATACGTCATCGTCTAATATGCTGGGAAAAATGTAGATCTATATTAAAATGTTGTTATCTTCGGCGTATTCTTAAGGTGTAATAAGGGAGGTCGGAGTTACAACATTAACATGTTCACAGGCAATAGTTTTTTTCTTAAATGCATAAATAGTTATGCCATATTTTATCATATTAGACAAAATTTAAAACATGTCTTATTAGGTCTTCGACATGATTGTTTTGAATATGTGATAAAATCTTTCCAGACTATTGTGGGGTATACATAAAAAGATGGACTTGATTTTGACTGCTCGATCGATTGAAGCTTTAGAAGATAAAACAATTGTTGTGATTTTCAATATAACCAACGTATCTGTGAAAAAATATAACATTTTAATCGCAGGGGAAGACATTAAAAGATGTTGAAACTAAGCTAATTAATCATCAAATCTTAAAAGATCTCATCCAGAGTATAATATGTATCCACGCAATCTGAAATTGTACTGCTATAAATTAGCATATAATAGAAAAATATTTAATAAGGTATTTTATATGATGCTCCGTCGTTAAAATAAATAACATCGGAATAAATAATGTAAACTATTATTGTATTATGATGAAAGGTAATTAAATTTGTCAACTGTCATGAAATGTGCGCTTTTTAATTGAAAATATTTTGTTAATTTCAGGAAATTGGTACCTACAGCCTTGTCGAAAATAACTCGTGTATTTACTAATTTTTGATTACGGGATACGGCTCGTGATTAATTGAAAATCAATTTCAACGTGTCTCACTCGATTGCTGTCAAATTTTAATATTTTCTTCTTTTCAAACACAAAAATGTAATTTCAATACTAATATTCTTTTTCCCTCAGTGTATTGTGTTGATTTTGTAAGTATTCAATTTTCGAATAGGAAATCGAACAACCGTAACCTATAATTATTACCTGGAGTTATTTTGAAAGAAGTATTTAGGCCACAGGCATTTCCGTTATAATATCAATGTTATAAAAAAAAATACAACATAAGGTAAATGTTGCCTAAACATTTTTTGGAAATGTTTTAAGCCTTTGAGCACTGTTCATAATGCAAAGCCTTTGATTAAAATTATGAATAACATTAAAATGTAATTTTATATAGACGTACGGTACTCTTCTATAAATGTATACATATTATGTAATAACCCTTCTGGCAAATATGGAGGTGCCAGGTAATTATTAGCGGTCGATATTAAAAACGATCTGTCACAATTTAAACTTCACATAATATTAATAAATCAGAATGTAAAAGTTACCAAGTCTTTCAAACTCGGATTCGATAGTTAAACGGACGGTAGGTAAATTTCTGTCTTAATTGACCACGATGGTTGCCTGTCATCACCATAGTTCCATATAACTTACTTCGACAATAATTTGGAATGATTAGGATGTTGTGGATTTAGAAAAAGTTACACGTTGTTTAAGAACTTAAGTAGCTATCGTAGTTAACTAAATCTTAAGCTTTGTATTAAATCCTAGACTTTGACTTGAACACAATCCAGTAGAATCGACGTATTGACTGATAAATAATCATGACTGTTTGAATATTCCCATTTCATCATTTCTGTGCCGCAGAATTACATGAAAGATACATCGCTCACGATAAAACAATACCTCGCATCCAACAGACCAGAATGAGTTTCAAATATTTAGCTTCTTTACAATGAAAAAAACATAAATGCAAAGAGATTGCATTTGTTGTTAGTTTTATAGATGAAATATGTCTTATCACACATAAACAGAATAAATGTGATTACTGTATTGAATTTTTTTTGGTTTATTATAAATACCGACCGTCGGGTACTATCCATCGGATGTACTCGGCAGAACTGAGGGATGCTGGCACGCCATGGGAGGAAGCGAATCAATTGGCGGGAGATAGGGAAACACAGAGTTGCCGCATGGCGGGCGTATGCTCCACATAGGGAGCAGATATGGTCAAAAAATAATTTTTTAATGAAATACAAAAAATACAGAATTTATGCAATAATAGTGACTGTAGTTTTTTTGTCTCCTGTAAAATTTTGTCGTGAGGAATGCGAGGTAATGTTTTATTGTGAGCGATGTATCAAATCGTAAGAACTTCAACAAAAAAATATGTTTTTTTTCTAATTTTAAATCATTATTTTAAAAAAATTAAACAATTATTGTGGATATTTGAATCGCACCAGTTGAGTATGATCCTTACGCATACAATTAAAAAATGTTTATCAATTTCAATTGACGACTTTGTTGGTTTTAAAGTGGTAATTATAATGTAATTGATATTTCTTAAATAATTCAACTATTTGAAAACATTCATTTGTGGTATATAAATGATGAAAAAAATTCAGAACATGTTTTACAATGGGAATTTAAGATATACTAACATAAGGTGTTGTAAAAAAGCAATGAATGTTGAATGTGACTAGTAAGTAACCTGTCAATTACACATGAATTTCATGCATTATTTCAAACTAAAATTTAAAGTTTACTTTTTATTATGTCCGTTTAACAACACAAGAAGTTATTCAAAACATAAGATTCAATCATGAATATTATACGTGATGGAGTGTTTTTTTGGTGGACTCAATAGCTAAAATTGTATAAACTGTCACTATAAATTGAGTGGACTGGTGGAGGTTTGCCATTAAAACAACTGAAAACATTCAATTTTCTTACCATAAAATAACTGAAAGCAATTAAATCCTAAAATCTAAATGTTTTCCTATTATTGTACTTCAAATAAATTTTCTGTTCTATTGTATTATATTATATATAAAATTTCATTTCAAAATATGATATCATCTCTAGTATGGTGTATATTGTTTTTGGTCCCGAGAGCTTTGAATACCTTGAATAATACTTTGATTAACATTACGTCTCATTTGGGGTTGATAAATGCGAGCGAAAATACTTTCACATTTGAATTTTTGCCATTCTACTTACGTGCAAATTGTTTGTAGGTTTTATCGTCATAATAGGGAAACTTATTCTCTGTAAAATGGCATCACTTATAGAATATGGAAGCTTTGTATTTGCAAATAATTAATATTAGTAAAAGAAACATTACGGGAGGCGATCTAAAGGCAATAGACTGGTTTAAATTTAGTATTCCAAGCCTCAAACCACTGCAATAATTCAACCCAAATTATGACAGTATTTTTTTTACTTTACAAGGTATACTTTGGGCCAAAAAATATATTACACATAAACCTTATTATTAATCCACGTAAGATATCATATTACCTTCCTCTTACCTCGAAATATGTCTTCTATGTATTTGACACGTAGTTTATATCATATCGTAATATGCACTAGTATTTTTCCACAAGTTTATAAATATTTTGACAATTGATAATTCCACATATCTACCGAAAGGAGGAAAGAATCTATTTTTTTTCAGAAGTATACGCCAAATATAAATTAAGTGCTAATAACGTAACAAATTTGATATTAAGAATTCATAAGCGTCGCCGAAGAGGCTTATCGTGAATATTTTTTGAATTTTGATTTGTGATATGAAAACATTTAAATTTTATACTTATTATTTATTTCACCGAATCAAAGATAAAACCCAAGATCCACAATGTGAAAAAAACTGGAAATAAAATTACTTTAATCGGTGTTGACTTGTAGATCCATAAAAAATATATTAATTCGGACTACGACTTCATCGATATCCTCATTGTATTACCATTCTAAATTATCTTGATTACATTTGGAATCGTTTATTATTCTATAGCTCCCTTTGACTCGATCGCCGCTATGTTTGGATAATCCGTGCAGTTTCTAATTATTTGTAAGTCTTTTAAAAATGAATGAACAAGCAATAATTGACAGTTTAAAAAAAAACAATCATTACGCTATCGAGATGTAAAGGTGCGATGACGGTTTTTAAAGATAAGTTATGACAAAACGGTGCCGTGGTCGCCTGTAAATTTTTATCCATTTCGATAGCGGAGAAAAGTTGAATACGGAACTAATTCACCGACGCTGTCGGGTGTTCATACATTCGGTTGCGATGTCCACTGGATTTTTCAAAAATTGATTAATGTATTTGTGTGGAAGGCATCAACATTCACTTTCCCTTCCACCCGTATGACCTTTAAAAATGAGTCTTAGGGAGAGAGATAGTTACCTACTAGTCCTTTTAAAGTACTATCCTTGTATACTTCACTTCTATGAAAGAAAAAGGTCGAGCAATTATTTTATGTATAAAAAATATCAATTTTAGAAAATCTAGAAAAAGGATATTGATTTCTTTTCGCAAAAGAATGATGATTCTGAGGAACTATGGAGTTTTTAAAGTCAACACTGATGTTTTGCACAGATTTAAATAGTGCGTATTTCACTTATATTGTTTAAACATAGTGAAAAACAATAATTAATATATAAAAAAAAACCATGTTAATTTTAAGGAAAATGTTAGCATAAAAATAAAAATATGCATTACAGAGTGACATAACGACACGGGTGGTGAGAAATTTAAAAGCTGGAAAAGATCTGTTCATTGATTAGTGTGTGTTTGTGGCAGTCCAAAAAAATTGTTATTTGCAGAGTCGTAAATATGTAATATGTAATGAAAATATGAAAAAAATGCACTACCTATGTTGTAACTTATCAAAGCTACAAACAATTATTATAATTATTAAGTTGTAGATATATTGTACCAGAAATAAAATGAATTAAAATGAAACATCAACGGTTTTATTTCTTTACACTTTTTCGTTCTCTCATTAAGTTGGTAATATATATATATTTATTTTATCAAAAAATTATTGGGATCCCATTCTGGATATAATTAATTAATACCAACACCGTTGATATTTTAAACACTATAATCTGAATGTTTTGTAGTGTTTTTTCCCAGCTGTGTCAAAATATAGCTTTCCAATAAAAAAATCTCGGATATAGAGGGTTTTCGAAGCACAGAATAGATACTATCAGTCTTTATTACTGAAAAGCAATTTTAAATTGATGCTGCAATCGATGATCAGTTAATTTAAAAAGAAAATCTATTGGAAGAACATTTTTCTAAAAATTTTGTATTCATTCTGAAATTTATAATATTGATAGAAATCATTTTACACTTGAAGAAATTGTCCCAATTGATCCTTTTCCTGGTTTAATACCACTTGATAAGCTGAAAGTCTACTATGAGAATTTTTTTATTTCAATTTCCTTTATTTTTTGTTCAATATGAGAAACTGTTTGATTTTCATGACTTTTTTTATTTCCAAACAAATATGATAAATGTTATACTAAAACAATAATGGCTTAACTTAATATTACTATATATAGTTTGAAGTTCACAGTTTCGTATTTACATCAACACAAAAAATGTTCTACCGCCGTTCGGAGCCAATCTTTGATTCGCATAGTTTTGTATAATCTATTGAAGCAATTATTCCATTCATGAATTCCCTGCCATCAAGCTTCGTACTTTCTTGTCAAATATCCTGAAATAAAAATTCCACATATATTTGTACATTTATTTCGCAATGTTTTAGTTGGTTTATTATATTTTAATTTTATAACGAAATTCAACAATAATAAATATTATAAATACTTAACATATTTTTAGAAAAACTTCATTGGCTTCTGTATATAGTATTATTACTAAACAGGATTCTTAAAATTAATGATATTATATTACAATAAAACTAGTGATATAAACGCACTGTATCCTCTGTCTGTTGTGGATTGTGCACAAATACACAATTGTGCTATGGGTTGCGGACAGAGAGATAAATTGGAGAAGTATAAATAATTTATATTGCAATTAAGCCTGAAATTCTTTCCTTTCAATTTGGATAATAGTTCAGCTTACAATGAACCAAATATTGTCAAATTACTCAAGAAAAATGACATCACAAACATTTGATTCAGAACTGACACGAATTTTTATACATTGACAATTTAAAAAGCATCTAAGCCTCCAAGAACGAGCATGACTATGTGGTAACAGTAAACACGGTTGTATATTGATCCCACTATTCATCATTTTTCTACATGAATGTTATTGCCTTCAGCTTTCCACTTCAGACCATTCTACTTACGGTGATGTAATAGGATCTCCAGGTTTATAGAAAGGGCTGCAGAGAGCATCTGCATAAAGCGAGTGTAATCTTTTGAGAAGATGTCTGACTTCTGTATCACGTGCTCCAGCACCTCCTCCTTCACCAACGACAGCGAATAGCTTCACGCGAGTATTCGTCACATATCCGTATCTATAAAACAGAATATAATATTGGATTTATCAATAGTGAGTAGAGTAAAAATACCAGTGCAGTGGAAGACTGATTTATCATTCTTCAAAAAAAAACCATAAATGCGGCAAAATAATGAATGGAAGAACGATACATTGAGGTTCTTTTTTTTAAATCCATGAATGCTCCCAATGTGGAGGATATGGCCTCCAAATGGAAGTGTTTCAACAGAAGTTTGTTTTTCTTTTTTCTACGAGAACTGACAGGACTAGTGGTTGGCTAATCACTTTCGCTACACTCTTATTTTAGGATTGTAGTGGGGAGAATTTTTAGACAACACAAACATTCATGTCTTCAAACAGAAAATCGATAAATCAATTGAAAAATGCTGTTAGTCATGGGATTCAAGCCCGTGAGGTCCGGCATGGAAGCCAATGACGTAGAGCACCGTGCCATAGACCCGAAATGAACTCGAGGTTTTATTGTACTATAGCCGAGTGGTTCTAACTGTTGCTTCTTTGAGGTTGAGCAAATGAGAAACAAGCAGTTCTTGCAGACATGGATTTAAAAAGAAAGTTTAGTGGTTATAACATCCAACTCAGTTGCGCTATCAAGGGTTTGTTTGAATCCTTAAATGAACACTTTGATCGATTGATTGATTTGTAGTCAAAGGTATCTATGCCCGTGATGCTTTTATCTCTTCTCATTCACTATATCAGATTCTGATGAGAAGAGAGAACAATTGGGTGCCCGAGAAGTGAAATGAGCCAAGTGGTATTTTAGGAAAAAATAGTTAGATTTATAATATTCTACATGTCTTAAAGCATATGTGGGCAACCACCGGCCCGGCGAGCTATTTTGTCAGGCTCTGATTCATCTCGGCGAAGTAATAGATGAAGGGAATGCTCATTTAAATCATCACGGTTAAAACTGTTATTTGATCGATGGTATTTTTGATCATTAAACGTCATTGGACGGATAAATGAAACAAAAATGTCTCGAAACATTATTTTTTAAATTGTAATCCTTTCTAATAGTTTACATATCGACTGTGGAAAGGAAAAAGGACTTAACCCACAGTTTTCTCAAAACAGGTTTTTTTCGATAATCACAATGTATCAAACTTGATACACGTTCTATCAAAAAGATGCAAGCTGCAAATGCCAAATTAGTATCTAAATTTAGCTTTTAAGTTTGAAAAAGATGACCTTGTAAGAAATTAAAACCAAGAAAAAATACTGAAATAACGGTTTTTTCTGGACAATTTATTTAATTAATATTAGATTATGTCAATTAAACACCAGTTTAGAAGTCTTCGTGCACTTCAAGGTTGTGTATAATTCATAATTTGCATATGGCCTAAAATCATCAAACAGGTTTTTGCGCCTCCTGTAAAATTTGATATGTGTGGGTTACGTCCTTTTTCCTTTCCACAGTCGATATGATTCTTATTGAGATGAACTGAAGCCACTTATAGAGCAATTTGATACGAGGTTTGCCGACTTCCAAAACAATGACTCCACATTCGCTATACTTGCTCGTCCGATGGATGCTGATGTAAATAATGTGCCAGCAAATTTACAGATGAAACTTATTGAGCTTCAGAGGGGATTTAGTTCTAAAATCAAAATTTAACAACAATACTTTGACAGATTTTTATAAATTATATACGGTGTAAGAAAAATATACAAATTTACGCGCACTTGCAAGAAAAATCATTTGTCTTTTTGGCAGCAAATATATGTGTGAACAGTTTTTTTCGACCATGAAACACACTAAATCAAAAATTCAAAAGAGGATAACAGATGAAAATCTCGAAAATTCTATGCGATTATAGTAAAGCAATACCAAAGCCAATATTGATAGTCTCGTAATAGTACAAGGCCAATCTTCATACTAAATTTTGTAATCAGTATATATTATTAATATTATTCATTCATTCATTATATAAATAAAAAAATATATATAAGAAGTAGCAACGTGTTTTATTTAATTTAATATTACTTTATTGTGTTTAATAATTTGGTCCGGCCCTTGACTCGGAGACAGAATGATAATTTGGCGCCAGACCTAGGAAAGGTTGCCCATGCCTGTCTTAAAGTATTGTAATAGTGAAGTGAGCTTAGTAATTACACATTGGAATAGTGTTTTCTTCGTAAAATCAAAATATGCAATCCACAAAAACATTATACTAAGAAAAGACATGATTATACTTTGCTACTTGGCTCACTTCACTTCTCAAGGGCTTTACTATAAATGCTATTCTTATCACATTGATCATTTATGAAAAGAGAGGACGGACAACTGACATGATCCGTTAGGAGTAATATACTTCACATTGGGAACAGAAATGGTTTAAAAAAATATATAAATTTGTACATTTGGGTATTTAAGCTCTAGAATCTAGATTGCGGAAGGGAAGTATACAGTTTTACCACTTGGCCACATTAATCAGCTGGGAAATATACATTATCAAGTTATTTTAAATAACTGTTAGTTAATAAAACCATATAGTACATGTTATGAGCTTCTGTAGAATACAGCAATCCCAAGTAGAGGTCTCGCAAGTCAGGTGCACCACCTCTGCCACCCGCAACGCTGGTGCCACCTGCTAATCTCTCCTCAGCAACGTCGAGTGCGGTGTGAACTCGCCATTGCATTTCTGATTCGGCATCAGCACATGCTACGTACACAGGCCAGTTCTATCGTTGGTTTTCAGAAAATGAGCATAAAAACATACAATTTTTTTTATTGGGGCAGTGGTAAGGTTACCAACATTGTGGCGGTGCTAGTCTTGAAATTATTTTTTGTTTTAGAATGGGAGGGTTGGTAAAAAAATTAGAGAAAAAATATTTGAAAAAAAATGCATGTAAGAAAGTATAGGGTGCTATTCTGAGCAACTGTGGACAGAGTTAAGATATCCAAGATTGCAAACATTCACCCTAGAGAGGAGCGATGAAACTATCGAAAATGGTTTACGGCATATTGTAAAGAAATGCATAAAAAAAAAAAAAATTGTAAGTAAATGTAATAGAATAAAACAGGGCTGTGGAGCAGTCGCGGTATTTTGGCTGAAGTAGGAGTCGTGAAAAGGTTTTATGCATTCTATATCAAAATTTATCTGAATTGCCAGTTCAGTATTTTTTAATCCATGTCCGATTTCAATGTGGAGCATATGGCCTCCTAATGGAAGTTTCTCTATAGAAGTTTTTCTGCGAGAACTTTTTTTTTTATTCGATAAACTTGTTTTCCTTTCTGCATCACACCGAAGACGATATCTCCTCAATGAGAATGATGTCCTCTGCGAGAACTGCTTATTTCTCAGTTGTTCAATATTTCACTTTTAAGAGAGTAAGAATAGAAAAGAAAGGGTTGTTTGGTAAAGTTTTTCGAGACCGCAGAACCCGTTTTCCACTGGAAAATATTACGAAATCCTCATACGAAAGATGCTATTTGCAAGGAAACAATGTTGCTATTCTTGTCTTTTACTGTTATTTGGTCTTCCTATTCATAAACATCAACTTTTATTCTGAAGAACATATAGGGTGGTCTTGGAAATGTAAATAACTGATTGAAGTACAATAAATCTCATTTTGGAACAAAATAAATGAATGATCACTATATTAGTTGCATTTACCTTTGCCATCTTAATAATTAAACACTATTATATTACCTCTTTCCCAACAACTGCAACACAAACAGCCATTTCTGACGTTTAATAAACGTCATACTCCAAGTATGATGATTATTGCCATCGTAGATAGATGCGAATAAAAAAATATCTTTTTTCATAAAATTCTCAAAAATTTTGAAACGTCAAATTAAAAATAACAAAAGGTTTCTAAAAATTAAGATTTCAAAAATTGATTTTTACTATTTTCATCAGAATAGCATAGTACAAAATATAAGCATAGTATAAAAAGATAAAGTAAAAATAAAAACATCATAGAAAAATAAAAGTAGATTTGCTTTTTAATACAAAATAATTGTGTTTCATTTGAGTAAAGACAAAGTAATATGTCAATGATAAAATATATGATGTCTAATAAGTGATATTTTAAAATTATTAAAGTTATAACCACTGAATTGTGATGGTATGCCTAATTATAATAAATAAGCGATTTTAGTAGGCGTTCAATTTAATTAAGTTGACATAAACAAAGTAGTACGTAATACAATACTAGGGTTTTATTTTTTAGTCTATGAACTGTTCCAGATGTCACATTGTCAAATAAAGTAAAAATGACACAATAACAAAGACTCGACACAAAGTAACTATATTTTTATAGGATACAAATTTTCGAAAAGTTAAAACTTTAAATAAAAAAAATCAAGTGCTTGTTCGTAATTGTGATTTATACTATTTCATTGACTTTACTTTTGGTATTAAATGCTACACAAAGCTAGGCTATGTTTACAAAATTCAATATAATATGCCAATCAAACCAAAATTACATTGCTTACAAAGCTGAATAATATTAAAAATTTAGTATATAACGCAACATTGATAATTTTTTCTTGACAGTGAACGCAGTAAGTTTATATTCTTTTTATTTCCATTGTTTCAACAAAGTTTTTAAATATTTTTTTAGACTATAAAAACTAAGTAAAATTTTGTAAAAAAATTATCAGTAGAATTCAAAAAATTACGAACATTACTCAAGCCATATTTTTCAAGAAACTGCAACTTTATTTTGAAATAATTGGTGTCCTGGATTGCTCGTTTTTTATGCAGCTTGCATTTGTTTCACATATTGACTGCTATGCTCTTATATAGTATGGACACGGCTTCTCTAGACAAATTCTTACAGTTTATGGTACAGGCACATTTAAAAATAGTTATAATTTAACAGACTAATCACAGCGCTGTTGAACATCCACAAAAATAAAACTAGCACATCCCATCAGATCACTACTACAAAATTCGTAACACTGTATATCAACGTAAATAATATATCAGAATTTCGCAGTGGCGCATCAATGTTGGCATATTCAAATGAGCAGTGAACATGTTAAACAGGAGTCAATTGCATTATTTAACAAATTTGATTTTTAGGTATCCTGGTGTCATGTTCGATGAGGAGTATGAAAAGGATCAAGACGGAAACCTGCAATTGGTGAAATCGATCAACTGCGAGCATCCGTCTTATCTCAGATTCACTAACGTCAGCAACCGCACCATCGAAATACTGTGGGTCAACTATGAAGGACAGCTTGAACCGTACAGAATCCTCAAAGCTCACCAGTATGTGGATGTCAACACGTTCACGACCCACCCGTGGGTTTTCAAAGATGCAATCACAATGGAGAAACATGTGATTGATAATAAAACGATATTCAGAGGAAAATGTCAGCTTCAGTTGTATTCTGCGGCACTGAGAGAAAACCCTCGCCAGCATAATGTGAGAGTCAAATGGAACATCACGCCACCCTTGAGAGATCTAAAATCCAATGCCATGATTGTAATTTCCGACTGTATCGGTGACTTTAATCTGGTAAGGCTATTAGATCTACCGAAAACACTTAAAATAGAGTTGTTGCATTTATTAGTGAAACGCTATCCAGTCTCTCTTTCAGAAGAATTTTACAACTCGTGTCTGTAAACCGAGCATGTGAAACTCAAAGGCTAACGCAGGACAAATAAATAAGGTTTTGGGTGTATGTGGGCTGCAAAAAACAAAAATATTTTGAAGAGTAGCTTAACCCTTTTCGATTTTATTCTTGTGGGTCCTATGTATATTTTTTTTTTCACTACAAGTATTGAGTTAAAATGCATGCCCACAATTTTTTTTCACTCGTAAGTATCTAATACAACGGTATTCTGAAGAAAGGATCAAATGGTTTTTATGAACATTGCAATGTGTAACCGTCTACCTGCAATGGATAGAAAAGGGTCGGCTTAGGGGCTGGCACGGACGCTGAGTTCTGCATTCTTTCCAACAGTTACACTTGCTTCGTGCACGTGCTAACAACTTAATTCTAAAATTATTATCGATATTTACTATTGTAATTATTGTAACCTTCTTAAAATTACAAAAAAATCGCAAAAAAAAGAAACTTGATACATATGTATAACATGTGAGAGAAAGCCTAGGCTAAGAATGCTTTCACTGTTATCATACTTTGAAAGTTTTTAAAATATAAATAATAAGGTCATTATTGTGCATATTTCGAAAATAAATTTTATTGTTACTATAAATCAAGTTGAAAAGAAAATATTAGTTGCCTTTGTAATACTGTAAATCTATTGTGGACTTGTGGGCAGATTTATTTTTTTTGTGGACCGGAAAGGCTTAATGAAAGAACAGTTACAATGATTAAAAAAAATACGTTTTTATCCTGACCAATAAGACATAAAAAATTGTAACGATATTTTTTAAAAACGTTTATTACATATCGTTTTATTGGCTGGGCCACGAGTTTACATGCTTGCTGTAAACAGTATATCGTTGTCAATGTGGAAATACCTCTCATGAGATATATCTTACGAAAACTAGTCAAATATGACATTGCATAAGGATTTAACTGCTCTATTGATTGTTAAAATCTGCCATGTGATAGGAAATACTAAATTTGAGTTTGCAGTTATATTCAGATAATGATAAATCGAGGAAGACATGTTTGAAGTGGTGAACAAGGAGAAACTGCAAAGCGTGTTTTTGATGTGTTCAAAAACCATCCTTAATTCTCAAAAATCATTTTTTAGCATCTGGAACAATTACGTTATTGAAACATGGGAGGTATTCTCGCGTTGACGATGATAAGTCAATTTGTCTTAACAGGGACATTTTTATTTTTTTAGCATTTGAGAGCAATTGTGTCATTTTAATGATACGAAATAACCTGTTAAACAGTTTATTATTTATAAAAATGCCTATTTATAAGGATTGTGAATATGGCCGCAATCGACCACAAATGACTTTGTGATTAGACTGTTGAAAAGCCTGATATGTTTGTATAAACTATTTGTCTATCTTTATGCGGCTCATTTCATTTATCTCTCTTATTTACATTGAATGATTACTATTAAATTATGATACAGTAGAAAACTGATCTATCATTCTCGTATTCATTGTTTTCCTGCATGTATCGTTCATTTTGTTTAGCCTCGGCCAAACACCCATAAGAACAATCCTGCATTCATCGTTACCTGATCTATTGATTTCCTCGATTTTTAGTTAAATATCATGAACTATCGAAACCATTAGAGTTGTTGGCTTAGAAAGCTCCACAGAGCTGTAAAATTATACAAAAACTTGAATGAAATACAAATATAATAAAAATAATTTCTGGATTGTGAAATTACATCTTCATTTCCATAGGTCTGGAAAAAGCCAAAAGGTAATATTATTAACACTGAGAGGTTTGACAGGTACTTAGGGCTATAAATTACAGGAGATAGAAACCCGCATAAAGAGATTGCCATCCGATCAGGGATAGCTAGTGCAACCTTGAACAAAAGGATCTTTCTTGGTCTCACGTTGTACGTATGGGGATAGTCTATGTAATCGTCAAGTAATGCTTTTATCGTTGGGTTAGGATGATTGATCATGTCGCTGTAAAATTTCTTTGACAGCTAAACAATTTGATCAAAGATGGTATTGAGGTCTAAATATAGTTATGATTATTGATGATAAAATGATTATTGTAATAATATATGTAATGAAGGTTTTGTTGGAAACTCGTTGGTGCAGCTATGGGATCAATGCGGTAAGAGAGTGTTAAAATATAATTAATTAGCGCTCCCAGACTTTTTTTAGTTAACACTGCAACACTAATTTGGATGAAATAAATAAGGGTCCATGAGCATAATAAGTTTGGGAACCCCTGCAATAAACAATAAGATTTCTCAGCAGAATAAAAACAAAGATGAGAGGTTATCAATAAATGACTTCATGCCATTTTGGGTTTTTTATTTAGATAAAACGCCTAGTCAAATTCATTAAATTTATCAGCCTGCTCCTTATAACCTTGTAGTGTAGCCCACAGTTACCCAAACTGCGAAAATTTTCCTTTACAAAATATTATTAATATTATTGTTTTATAAAAAGTAAGTACAAGACTTGTTCGAGATCCTGAATATATTTATGTTTGAAAATAATATAGAATGGGCATAGTGGGCAAATCAGTAAATTCCTGGGTTTTGAGATTTTGAAATTCTCGGATGAGCTTAAAAAAAAAACGAGCCACGCTGACATTTTGGGCAAATTGGTAAATTCCTGGGTTTTCTGATTTTGAAATTCTCAGAAGAATTGGGGCGCTGCAAAAAAAATCTATTATTTTAAGGGCGCCAGAAACCGAAAAAGTCTGGGAACCCCTGATGTAGCCATTGGTGGATCGAATACTTATGGCTCATGTTCTCATTTATTTATTTATTTAATGAACATTGCACAATGTTGACAAATTACAAATTTAAAACTTAAAATGAAAAAAAAATAGTACAAACTATGTACATTCTTACAGATTTTGTCACTAACGACCCGGGTTTCGCCTTTCGGCATCTTTAGGCATTCAAGTGCACGGAAGTCAGTTCAAGTTCATCCGTGCACTTGAACGCCTGAAGATGGCGAAAGGCGAAACCCGGGTCGTTAGTGACAAAATCTGTGAGAATGTACATAGTTTGAACAATTCAAATTTAATATTGAAATTCCACCAAGCACCTTCAGTCGAAATCTTAAATTATATAAAAAATAGTACAATTTAATATTAAAAGCAGTAGAAAAAAATGGCAAGGAAGTCAACTGAGTAAGCTCCGGCGAACTCTACTCATGTGCAATATAAGACATATCATATAATGCAGGGGTTACCAACCCCGTCCTCGCAGGCGCCATGGCGATTCCGATGGCCCGCCAACGAATTTATCAAATCGTTAAGTTCCTAAGATTTTGGATTTCAAATTCCTCGGTGAGCTAAAAAAAAACAGTTTCGGAGATATTTTGGAGAAAAAAATATAGGGAATTGAGGATTTAAAATTCCTCTGTGATCACTTTTAGGGTGTTCACTGTCAATACTTGGTGGAAAGGCATTATATTAATAAAAACACAATATTCCTTTGTACTTCATTCCACTTTATTTAATATGTCAGGACCGGTTTCGCTCATCGCGAGCATTGTCAACTGATAAGAAATATAATTTAACAATGCTATTTATACAAAAATGAAAAGTTATAAACATCAATTGGCATTGAAAAGAAATTAACAATTACATTAAAAGTGATTCTAAAATAACACAAAATTAAAATGTTTAACACATCTAACATATAATTAAAAAGTCATCCCAGATTAATAAATTTAGAAAGGGGATTGAAAGTAATTACAAACATAATTAAAATTTGGGAAATTTTTGACAAAGTGATAAAATGCTACATTAGTAAAGTGAATAGGCTTAATGATAGTTTCCTGTTTTTCCCCGCTTCCAAGTAGTTGGTGTGTACATACTTAAACAAAATCGACAGCCAGGAAGATTCTGAAAGAGGAATTTTTCAAAGACCATATCAATTCCAACAAAAGAAATATGCATATACATATATTTTTTAATTTATATAAAAGAATAGTTAACAAGGGCTAATGCAATGGATAAAGTAACGGGGAACTAGCAAAAATTATTTGATCATTCAAAAGATCTGAATCAGGTAAAAATTTGAATCTATTGATTTCTAGGATTTCCTGCTTGTCTAGTTTGACAGACTTGTTAATTCCTCTGTGACCTAAAGGGGTCCATGAGCATAATAGGTTTGGGAACCACTGGTGTACGATGTCAAAGATATAGATGGAATTTTCTTACTGATGGCGCGAAAAAATTACTATGCAATTGGCATCTGGGATGCCATCTTATAACATTAGTAGTATGCAGCTGGTTTTGCCGCTGTCAGAAGGTTGAGATGGTGTGATGGTAATTTCGATCGCCGTCCGTTTTTTAGTGACTTTCTCGCTTTCGCCAGAAGTGCATGAAGGTCAGAAATGATTTGTGTCCAGTATGGTGGAAGTCCTGGTAATCTAGGTATGATTCGTCGGAGGATTTTCTTAGCTGTATTAATGAGGTCTGTTATCAGCCATGAGGCAGCTGACGCAGCATCATAGGGCATCAGTTTCCTAGTCAACGTGTTTTTCATCGACGAAGTGGCCAGTGTGACGTCTAGGTAGGTTTCTGCATTGTGATGCGCGAAGGTAGGTGCGATCATTGAGGACCGCAAAGCTGCGCTGAGCTATGAGTTCTTCGATGACCGAGCCATCGTTCGCTGGATGGTCTATTGGAGCCCAGAGTGGGGACTTTGCTTTTACGTTGCCGCCGATGATGACTTTTTTTACCACCAAGAGTGACGACCACTCCGGAAACTGAAGCTTTCAAGGTGGTACAGCCATTATGTGAATTATGCCAGTAAAGAAGAGTAGTCTCTGGGAAAAAACACTTGAGGAGTGAGCTATTTTTTTTATTAAATTCTGCGTTTTTTGTAAAAAATGATTATTTATACCAGAGTTTCTCAACCGGGAGCCCTGTGAGAATTTTTTCAGATTTCGGGAGCCACAGCACAGTTAAGGAGGGCCACCGAAATCCAAAAATTTTGACAATGACGCAAATTTCCAGGATTCGAAATCCTCGGAAGAGCTAAAGAAAAAAAAGGTCCCGCGCTGGCTTTTTGGGCAAATCCGCAAATTCATAAATTCACATAATATTCAAAGAAGACAAAACAATGGCAAGTGGGGCCACACAAATAAAGACACAAAAAGGGCCACAGGCCCAAAAAGGTTGAGAAACACTGATTTATACCATGGTTTCCTAACCTTTTTGGACTGGCGTACCATTTGGTTAAATTGTATGTCTATATAAAAGTTTTATAATATTTCTACTTCTTTTACGGTGGCATTTTTAAATCTTCACTGCCTGCTTTGCAGTAGACTGATTAAACGGGGAATGTAATTACATTATTAAAAATCATCTAAAGAATTTACTACGTATCTTGGATGTATAAAGTTGCAAAAATCGCTTTCTTTCGAATGTTTGCATAAAAAAATGATATGTCGTAAGGTCAAAAATAATCTTTGAAGTAACGTCCGAGTGTTTTTGTATTCAGTTGTGTGACGGTCGTTGCAAAAATGTGTATTTTAAACTTGAAAAATAGCGTTTTATGCCGACTTACCATCAAGAAAACATTACTTTTGCTTCTATGCTATGGTAAGTTACATATATTATATTTTTTATTATCGTAAGAGTAAGTCAAAGTCAAGTGCTTCATTGATAAAATATATCAGATATATTATATATATCCTTACAAAAAAAAACCAATGAATTCATGTATGCAAAACATACATTGCCAAACTGTACATTTAATTTGCTGATTAATTAACCTATTCACTGCACATTATTTGTCGCGAACATGTACCTGGATAAAGAAAAAAATCAAAATATCGTCACATTCATCGCATATAATATATTTAAATTAATAACAATGAACTATTGCAGAAATTATTTTTTGTGAATTTTGAAACATAAAGTTAAATTTAATATATTTATGACTATCTCAACTACGTTTATAATTGATATATCGTCTTATTTTTAGAAATATCAATCAATCCTTTTTTTATGCGGTAGATGCGTTCCACAATATATTGCATAAAAAAGACTTTTCCATAGAAGAAGTAACACATAGATCACTGTGCCCTAGAGCAGTGCTCCACAACCAGTGTGCCGTGGGGCGATGCTAGGTGTACCGCAGCGCATAACTTCAGTGAAGAAAAGATAATTTCTTTAAATAATGATAACATCAGAGTTGCCTAGTTGTATTATATAATATATATTACACAATTGAGAACGATTTCTAATGTTATTTTTGCATATACAGTGAAACCTCGATTCTACGTTTTCCAAGGGATCCTGGAAAAAAAACGGTTATTGCGGGAAACGGTGAATGCGGGAAAGCTTCAAATAATAATAAACAAGTAAAATCTTAAAAAAAACTTTTTTTTATTAGTTACTTTTACATACTGTCTTTTATGCTAGTTTGTTTCTTTTTTGTTTGGCACTTTAATCGGAACAAAGACGCCTCAAACTCGCGTACTTTTCTAAGAGCGGATTCATCGATTTCTTTGGAATAGAAAAATAATTTTATTTTTTCGAAGGCCAATAATGCTTGTGTAAATGTCGGAATAGGTTCGGTATTATGGTCTTCGCCATCTTCTTCTTCACTGCTGTCATTAGTTGCATCGCATAATGACTCGATTATTTCAACGCCACAGGTAGCTAGCTCACTGTCACACTGCACATACATATGTTGCAAAGTCAAGGTCCCCCCGAGCTGCAAGACGCCAGTCATCATTAAATCAGAATCGTTTGATTCCTCTTCAGATTCCATTAGTTCTTCTTGAGAAATAACTGCTCTGAAAGTGTAACCACATTTCCGGAAGCAATTCATTATTGTCGTAGCTTTGACCTGATGCCAAGCAGTTACCGTGTAGTGTATTGCCTGCAGCACATTTATCTTGAGTGTTGCTGGGTTCATAACACTTCCAGAGTCCATCATGCATATCATTTTTTGTACCAACTGCTTTCTATAAAGTTGTTTAAGGTTCTTTATCACTCCCAAATCAAGTGGTTGTAAAGCACTGGTACAATTTGGAGGGTAATAAACTACCTTGATGTTCTTAAGAAATGAAGTATCTCGAGGATGGGCGGCACAATTGTCTATAAATAGTAGTATTTTACGCCCCTGAGCACTAATTGAGGAATCGAAATTCCTCAAGAAAGCCATAAAAATATCGGTGTTCATCCATGCCTTCTTGTTGGCGTGGTATTTTACGGGAAGTGTTTTTATATTCTTAAAATATCGAGGTTTCAGCGATTTTCCTTCTTCTTCTCAGCTGAGTTTTAGTTTTCTTTATGGGTGGCGGCATTTTAGTTTCAATTTGGAAAAAAAAATGATACGAGATGTGAGGCAATATTGAACGCAACTGACTTGTACAAATCCAGCTACGCGACCAAAAAGTTTGTATGTACAGGAATAATTATTATCATGAATTTTAAACAATTCTACATTTGCATCATAAACAATAATACGCGTGTGGTGGATTTCAACCCAAAAAAAATAGCACAAGCGTCCAATGCGTCTAACATGTACAGTGCATTCCAAAGTGTCTAGACACCTGCACTCGGCTGTGTCAAACTTACTTGCTGATATATGGAGAAATATGCAATAAAAACGGTCAATCAGGATAATATTTGTGACGGGACCAAAATGTTTAGACGGTTTATCGAGGAAATCGGTAAATCGGGGAACGGTCAATGCGGGATTATTTAACATTGTTCTTATGGGAGTTTGACGGGACTATAAAAAATAAACGTTCCAGCCGGGAAAACGTATTATGCGAGAACGGTTGATCGAGGTTCCACTGTACCCTTATGTATATATATATATATATATATATATATATATATATATATATATATATATATGTATATATATATATATGCATATATGCATTGAAGTGGGCTGTGAAAATCTGGAGAAAATTTTGGTGTGCCGTGGGAGAGACAAGGTTGTGGAGCACTGCCCTAGATGTCTGTACGAGCCTAGGCTTGGCCCTCGGGCCAGGTTCGGACGTGTAAAAACAATTGAGATTCGGGGTCGGGCCTGGCCCGGGTAGGGAATTTATTTATTCAGAAAAATATTTCAGTTATTAATTATTACCAGTTCTATAGAGAATCGCAAATTGTTGTAAATTTATAAAAAGCGGGTATTTTTCGGGCTGAGGAGTATAAATCTGGGCCTCGGGTTGGGTTCGGGTAACAAGTGTCATATAAGACTCGAGACCGGGTCGGGTCGAGCCTGAGTCTTTCGGGCTCGTACCGAGTAATTTTGTAAAATTTCGGCCCGTGCAGACCTCTACTGTGCCATCTCCCAAAAATTGCGACCGGCAACATCGAAAATATAATCAATCGCGATATGCGTTAATAAAAAAAACACCGGCAAATTGAAATTGATACCAATTTATTGCCGTCCAGTCGGTCCACTGGATCCAGCGCATCTAAAAAATCTGCTGTTCGATGATATCTCCGCTACCGTAATAGCGGGAGACTTCAACGCAAAAAATGCGACCTGGAACATAACAACCAGCCGCAAGAGGATGATACACAGATTTGCATTAAATAATAACTACATCATAGCGACCCCATTCCAGCCGACAATCTACCACCTGGCATTGAGAACAGTGGATGTTCTCGACTTTGGTATCTTGATTGCGGCGTTGCCATTGGCGGATCCAAGGGGGGGGCCATGGGGGCCATGGCCCCCTCCTTGGGAGAATGTATTTTCCATTTTTATAATTTATTAAAACTTTATTTTGAAATGGGCTCTTTAATTGTTTAGTTTACTATGTTTTATTGTTTACTATGTTTGAATAGATACTTACTTAATTATGTATTGACTAATTTTATATACACCCAATCTTTTTTTACGCGATACATTGGAGGAAGGTGGCGCGTAAAAAAACCTCACTTTCATATGATTTGATAAATCGGTTCCAAAAATCAAAATATCGCGTAAAAAAGTATCAAAAATGAATGAAAAAAAAAATGGTTCCTCAAATTAGCGCAAAAAATATTTTTTTACGGTGCCGTCAAACAAATCGCGTAATTTAAAAATCGCGCAAAAAAAAAATCGCATAAAAAAGGCTTTCATCTATTTTTTAATGTATTATTTATGTATCATGCTTATTGTCAAATTGAATAGCCCCCTCCTGGGACAATTTCTGGATCCGCCACTGGGCGTCGCACACTTCGCAGATAAGAGTTGTCAACGAATTAAACTCAGACCACCGGCTGGCCCTCTTATATCTCGGCGACCCTCTCAATCCTCTCGCCATTGTGCCGAACAACACCAGAACGAAAGTGTCCTGGGAAAACTTCAGCACGCATATCACCGACAATCTCATAAACCCTTTCAACCTAACCAATGCGGCAGACATTGACAGTGCAGTCAATAATGATCTTACGACTCGATATGACGACGGAGTCCGCTATGATCAGCGTTCCCGCGAACGGATATAGAGCTGGCACCCCAACTAGAATTGAAAACTTAATCAGGGAAAAAAGCCGTGCAGCAAAGGAATGGCGACACCACACCAACCCGATAGCGAGAACGCACAAAAATCGACTTATTGCGGAGATAAAAACCGCATTTAAGGAACTTCGTACGTCTTCATTCAATGCAATTTATAGGTATCAATCAATAGAAAATGTGGGGATACATTTCATGAATTTTAAAATCCGCATAACTTTGAAACAGTGAGCTAAAATATACCTAGAATCGCATAAAAAAAGTTTAGGAAAATAAAGGGAAAAACACTAATATTTTTTTTTTTAAATAAAATTTTTGGTTATTGTTCCACCTGTTTAGTAACATTTTAAGTTAAACTATCGTCACTGTATGGCAATGCTAGGTACGTTTTGCATCTGATTCGTAATCACTCTTTTCTTCGGAAGAAATTGTACGCGCATCAATTTCAAAAGGCGATGGTCAAGAATTGCAAATTATTTATTATTAATGTTTAAGTAAATATTGGAATCTTTCATTTCCCGAGTTTCGAAATACTCATTTGTACGGGTATGGGGGACACGGAAAAATATGAAACTCTAAAAATGTCACGGGCCCAAAAAGGTTGAGAAACTATGGCCTAGAGAGGTCAACTTTTTGAAAAGTTTGTTGATGAAAATCTTTTTTTTACATTTGTAATAATAATAGTTATGCTAGAATTTGACAAATTAAATAAATTTTCATATTTATGATGGACATGTTTTTGATTTTCAGGGTTGATAGCGGAAACAACGAGTCTATATCAAACTTTTCAAAAATGGTCACATCTAAATAAATTCGGGTAAGAAATTTAAAATTCTTAAATCTTAAGTCTTAAGATAGGAGGTGGAAAATAAGAAAGCACTTGCTTGCGCATCTTCCCTTATCTCTGCAAATTTAATGACTAGTGGCAAACAGCGCTTTCAATACTTAAAATTCCTATAAAAATGAAACACCTGTTTGGGATATCAATAAAAGATCCAGAAAACCCAAAGTACTACTGAAAGATAGAGTTTTTTTGAGGGATAAAATTTCGATTATGCATAAGCGTGAATTTATAACAATACGTGACATACGCGGTAATACACATCCTATGGGATATATTTTTTTCCAAAAATTACAAGCGATTCCGAAAGGAACAATGGGTGACCAGATCAAAGCCTGTATGAAATGTTCACAAACTCAAAAACTCACAGCCAATATTAGAATTCAACGTTTTGATACCTATGATTAATTATTTTTCAGAACTACCAACCTTAAAACACAAAACACTCATGCCCAAAATATGAAACCTAAATTGAACACTAACCTTACTGGGAATTAAGCCCAGAACGATCTAGTCCCAAGAGCAATGCTTTTACCAACTAATTTTAGTTACTAGACCACAGGAGGCGACAATTATAATTAAAAACTTTTTTATTTTACACTCAGCAATACCTGCAAAACTAAAGTTTATGGATTTTGGTATCAAATTTAATGACAATGTTTCTACTGGGTTCATTCATCAATATTATAATACTAATAAATATTTACATTAATAGATCGAGCCTGACCAACACAACTTCTGCTGAGAATACATTTATACGCACACGAAGACAATATCCCAGGTGAATGATCATAGATAATGAGAAGTAAGGTGTAATTGTAACAAATAGGTAAAGAAAATAGCCAATACTTTTTTTACAAATAATATATGTATATATATCCCGATGGTTCGTTGGCACTTATGGATATGAGCAATTATTGAATTAAGCTATAGGAAGTTATAAATAAAAAAAGTCATTATCATTACATATATTAACCTTCTCCTTACCGTGCTAAAAAATCCCTTCGCAGATCATGCAGTAACACTCTGTGACCGTGTAGAATTTGTTATATAAACGCATTTCTAAAGCAAAATGACAATTTCAAAAAATGCCATATAATAATTTGTGGCTAGAACCTGAAAAACTTATACAAATCATGCATAATTGTCGAAAGCAGCAAAAATCAAAATTCTGTGCAACAGCTAGTAGACGGGACTAGTCTCGATCACGCTTGAAACGATACAGTCATACCCAAAGCGTCACGCAACTAATAATCCTTGCCGGGCGGCAAGCGGTTGGTAGAAGGGATAAGGAAATAATCAATCACACGCGTAAATACGTTATCTAAGTAAAACAATTTACTATATTAAAAAATATAATAAACATTTTTGATACATTATATGTGTTTGGAAACTTGCAAAGAAAATAAATCTTTTTGACAAACATATTTAAAATTATTACGAAAAACCTAAAATTCGGCGGTTTATACGTAAATTAATTTACGATACGGACCGAACGGACCGTAAATGACACCGATTGAAAAAAGAAAAAAAAATATCGGTACCATCAGTGAGTTTGTACACACCTCTATCAAATAAAAAGAGTCACATAATATTGAGTGAAAAAATCGTTCAACATATTTATGTTTCGAAACACTAAAGCCATAGTTAATAAATTTAATGTTATGTAATTAATAATTTTGTCGCTTGTGTGGTCGAGTGGTCAACGTTGTTGGCTTCGATTACGTAGGGCATGGGTTCGAATCCCAGTACGGAAAGTTTTATAAATTGATTTTTAAATCGATTTATGAATTTCTGTTCGAAGGCATGGATGTATATGATGTCTTGAATTCCCCCCTCCCACTAATCCTATCTTATGAACGGGGCATACCGAAAGCGATTAGCTTACCACTAGTTCTGTCCTAGCCCTATCCATCTATTCCAACTCTCTTTGCATAAAGAGAGGTTGAGCAACTGAGTAACAAGCAGTTCTCGTAGAAGCACTTCTGTTGAGATAAACTCCATTAGGAGTCCATATGCTCCACATTGGGAGCGGACATGGTAAAAATATACATATATCACTTTAATTTATTAACTATGGTTTTAGTGTTTCGAAACACTAGAGTCGTATTATAATTGTAATTTGAATAAGGATGTTAGTGAATAGTATAAGGATGGAGTGAATAACATGATGCATTGTGTATCTCTTCGGAGCCAGTATATATAGCTGAGAAAAATGTAAGTTTAATCATAGTTCTAACGATGGCGAAAGCCGAAATAGCTGTCAACTCATAAATATATAGAAAAACTGTAGAACTAAATATGTTGCTGTTTTTACTCTATTATAATGGAGTTCTACCAAGTGAATGCAAAGCCAATAAATTAATATAACAAAGTAAATTTTGCGAAGTTAGTTAACGCAAAACAAGTCTTGGAATGCGGTTACGGAAACACTAATGTCTAGACTCTAGAATGTTATGGCACGTCTGAGCTCATAAACATCAAGGTATAATATAACATTGTTCAATCACAATCGCATATTGTTTTTTCTGCGTTCTCTGTCTTACTCGTGGAATTCATCTAATTGTTTCGCTCGGCAAAACGAAAGTGTTGGTTACTCTAACACAGTGATGCACAACCTCTACCTTCTAGCGGGCCGCATAAAACAAATTTATCGTGGGTGCGGGCCGCAAAGAAAAAAATGATTTAAAGTACGCCCAATCCTTTTTTTATACAGAAAATATGTATGTTCCATATAAAACAGCCTTAAAAACGTGTAAAAAAGATTAAGTGAATTTAGATAAATGAGTAATAGGTTCCATTTTATTATTTTGACCGTGTTATTTAGAAAATAAATAAGCCATGCAAAAAAAAGATCATGAGTACTTGCTTATTAAAAATCATTTCATTGTGAAATATTTATGTTTCATTTATATGCAATTCATAAGTTAATGCGTTCATGGTCTCTGTTAATTTTTAACTATTTTTTTTAATTTGACATAATATTTGTAAGCCTGTTTCTATGAACCGATTATTCTCCTTCATTGAAGAAAAAGCTTGCTTAAATTTGTTTAATACATGTTTTACGTGAAAAAAGTATTTTTGAGAAAGAGATTTAAGGGCCGCCACAAAATTCAAAAAGGGCCGCATGCGGCCCGCGGGCCGCGTTTGTGCATCACTGCTCTAACATATTGATATTTATATATGTCTATCTCATGCTCGATAATTCTATATTTTTCAATGAGAAAGTCGACGAGACTTTCAAATTATGTATAATTATACAAAGAAGACGTTGAATGTATACTTTTTAAAAAAATTATTCATGTGTAAAACTATTTTATTTACAAATAGAAAAAAAAACACATTTTTTTGAGACCTATAACACAGGTATTTTAAAGGTGTAAAGGCCGAGATCAGCTGTTGTTACTGCATGGGTACGGAAGAGTTGATAGCGGATGTTTGTAGTTTCGTAAAAAGTTTGATATGACCGCGTAACGGTGCCGGCTATTTTAGAATCACGCATTGTTTGCATGTTCCTTATTTCATTCATTACTGATGACATAGGTATGAGGACATGAGGTAGGGTTGTTTTTGAGATAAAAGTTGCTGTTTATGTTTTATTTTGACATTTTAAATTGTATACAATGGAAACGCAGTGTTTCCAAGCGAGGTCACACATGCAAGTGATATCCTCGCCAAATACTCCCTAGCATTCATTGGTGATTGGATGGGTACCCGTGCTTTCAATGTGCTACGTGCTTGGGCACTATCTGCACATTATCGACATAATTTGCTACCTTTTCGAATCTCGTTTTGAAGTTATTGTGTGCAATTAATAATTCTTCGAAAATTCCACCAGACCCACAAAATGACCTTACGGAGGGTAAAACCATGCCTAATGATAAGGACAGGTACTTCGTTCATTGAAAGCCATTGTTTTTTTCAGGTCACATTCTCATACAATATCCACTTTTCGTTGCTTGTCAAAATTTGGTCTATGATATAGACCAAATTTTGACAAGTATTATATAGTTTTATATATTGTATAGTTTTGTGATTGTAAAAAAGTAGCATGCAATGCCTAATGTGTTGTTCGGTTGCTTCTGGCTTGCTCATTTTGCCCTTAACAATAAAAAAAAATTAGGACCCGAAAAATAAAACAGTACTATAGAATGGACCTCTTACAAAGATGTTGACTCTACCTCCTCCAGGTATAGACTGATCTTAAACAAGGTGTGTATGTATTCGTGTATGCGTAAAATGTATTTCTTTTCAGTCCCCCGAATATATAACGATTATCGGTATTCCACTGTTACGATC